>WNYG01000132.1:0-10036 GCA_021396235.1 Sporothrix pallida | reverse complement strand
CTTTTATTAATTTACGATTACACCGTATTTAATAAACGTTAACTTTTTATCGACTTATAATAAAAATATTTACGTTTACTATATAATATTACTTATACATTATATAAAAAGTAAAATATTATAAAAAACCATAAATTATTAAAATAAAATTAATACTATTAACGTTTTTTACTTTATAATTTAATTAATTAACACTTTTTACATAATTTAAAGTTAAACTTTTCGAAAAAAAAAATAATTATTACGAATAATACTCGACGTACTTACAATAAAGCTTTAAGTTAAACCTTAAAACTATAAAACTATAAAGCCTAAACTACACAAACGAACGTACCAACTATAAACTTAACCACGAAAGTTTTACTTTTAAAGGATTATTCCCAAAGTAAAAGTTACACGCGCTAAACCCTCTTAAACTTAACGTAAATTAAACTTTTCCCCTTTTATTTTTTATAGTTTAATAAGTCCCTTTTAACTTTTTTTTAAATCTTTTAAGATTTAGTTTTATAATAAAATTACTGTTTACTCGACGATATTATATATAGCCTTTCGTAACCTTTTTTTTTCTCGATCGATTTTTCTTTTAATTTAATGTTATTGTTAATAATCTTTTTAAGGCCGAAAATAAGTTATTTTTTAAAAATTTAGTTTAATTAGTTTAAACCTTTATATTTAGCCCACTAATACTTTTAAGTATACGTAAATTATGTAAAGAGACTTATATCTTTTATTTGTCGCGTTATAAGAGCGATACTTACTATTTAAACCGTTCGGTTGTTAACTTTTATCAACAGAAGTTTACTGGTAAAGGTGAAAAATAATTTATTTTCGGCCTTAAGGAGATACACAAACCTTTAAACGTAAAGCGGCCAGGTACACGTATCGGAGTCAATAGTGTTAAAGAAACCCTAAATTAACAGAGCGGGTGCCGCTAAAATTAACTACTGCTTAACCCGCCCCCCCCCTGGGCTAGCCGAGGAACCAACAACCCATCCCTGGGCCGGCCAGATAGTATATTTATAGCGCCTACAGCCTGCCTGGGAATGGCCCCCTAAATCGGCCGTTCCGCCTTTCATCTCTCATTCCATGGCCTGACCAGGATGGCGGTCGTAGAATTCATCGTTCGGCGGCGCTAAACCTGCATACCTTTAGATGCACGTTGGCCGCGTCAGTGTTGTCTTTCCACGCCAATATACTTTTCGCACCCAGGACGTCCTACTTTACATGGATGGAGGACATCAACAACACCGCCTTTAAGGGGTGGCCGGTGTAACAATGTCATATTCCCCGTCTTTTACTCATTAACTGATTCTATTCCCTCGCCCCCGCAGTTTCAAAAGATATTTATAGTTGGCTTGCCTTCGTAGACCGACCGATGCGACGGCATGCTGGTCTTTGTACATACCTAAGCGCTTGGCCGTGTCTACGCCGGGCCATCATGTAATATCGAACTCCTTACATATCTAAGCGCCCGGCCATGCCTACAGTCGACCTAACCATCATGCAATAATCTTATACCAAGGACAAAATAGACACCAACAATATTTCCATATTAATAATACTGCAAAAGAGTTTCCCATACCGATGGATTTTATTATAAATATCTAGTTTCTATCCTTCTCAATCTCAACTCTTCTCTCTCTATAAGTCTCTCAAACAAAAACACACTCTCTGTCACTGTTATCTTCTATTTACCTTTTGTTACGAAATACTTAAGCTGGTGTTTATACCAAAGCTGTCCTATTTCTCCTCACTACATTTATCATATACTTTTATTCGCTCTGGCAAGAGCTCCAAGTCCATTGTTGTAAAGAAACGTTTCGCTATATGTGAATCTCTCAAGGATCTTATTCTAACATCCTGACTCTATACTAGTAATAATCGACTTTTATAATGGCTGCTGACCTCAACTGCTTCAAATGTAATGGGGATGGCGACTATATCACGACGAAGGAAGAATAGGTAAACGGTATTCTTTACGATTACGGTCAAAACCTAGAGTGTAACCGATGCTTAGGCGATGGTGTTACGGACATGGCCCCCACGGCCTCACCAATAGGCCAAGACAACACAGCCGACCCCACAACGGGTACGGAAGATTAATAATACGACCGATGTAAGGTAACGGTGTTGGTGTAGTTAAAAGGTGACCTTTTTAAAATATAAAATAAAAGACTAATTAAAGAATACGAAAATATAAATTAATTAAAAGAAAGAATTTTTATTTTATACGAAGGATAAAATAAAAAATAAAATACGAATAATATTAAGGGTTATTTTATATAAAATAAAAATAACCGTATAAAATAAAATAAATATATAAAACTAAGGCTTCCTCTTAAAAACCTAAATAAAAAACTTAATCGTTACCGATTATTTAAAATATATAACTATATAAACTTGTATTCTTATACCTTTATTATATACAATCACCACCTTTTACACGTATTAAGTATTGTTCGACCGTTACACCTTATTACTGTTTTATAAGAACAAGAACCCCTCCCTTAGCCTGATCACTTAGTAAAGACTCTTACCTCATTCTTGGGAAGTACCTTTGTAATAGATGGGACTTATAATGAATGGTAAATGAGAATGGTGAACGTAGAGTGTGAGTGTGTCACTTAGATCGAAGGTAGACGACATTCCTTACGGGTGCGTTGAAGACCTAGAGTGCGACGAATGAGGAGGTAATGGGTCCTACAATGAAAGGCGAACGAGAACTAATTTCGTGGATTGTGACTGTTATTAGCATTTAGTATCATCTAGTATCACGCCAAAGGTCCTGTTTGGAAATTGAGCAACGCTCGTTCGTCTTGTGTTCTTTAGTTTAGGTGCAGAAGCTACGAGTAAGGAGAGTAAGGAAGATACTAGCACGAGCCTACAGCCTCGACAGCCTAGTGGTTGCGCAGGCGGACATTTATGTCCCAGAGCTGGTTGCCAAGCTCGACGGCCTCCGTCGCCTGTCGTTATTAAAAATAAGGCTGATATGGGGCGCCAATACTGTAAAAAGGAACGGAGAAACTATTGTGCGATACAAGGTAGCGTAGGTGTGGCTGAAGGGCGCTGTGGCGTTCTTTAGAGCACGGGACAAAAGGGACGACCAATCAGGATGAAGAATAGGTGAACTTCATATGAGTACGAAGTTTGGGAATGAAGTAAGAGCATGAAGCAGAATGAAGAAGATAGGTATAGAGGACTGGTCTCTGCCCCTCTGGGGAAGAGACCCCAGTCGTTACCGCTTGTCTGAAATAGAAGCACCCTTCACACTGCCTATACTTCTGTGCCCTCATTGCGCACAAAGCATCTCCGCACCCCTCGACGTGTTGGATATTGTTCGACCGTACACATTATCATTACCTTACCGAACAAGCCCTCCCCTAACCTGATCACCTTGCAAGAGCTGTGCTTCTTCTCCTGGGAAAGTGTACCTTTGTAACATAATGCTCTTGAGGCTGTAGAGGCGGCGGCCAAGGCCCGGCAAAAAGCCCCGTCAAAATGTACAGCATGTGGTAACATCGGGCATACAAGGAAGTCGCGGATCAATCCTTAAAAATAATAACGGTACAAGTAACGGTACAAGCAATAGTACAAGTAACGGCACAGACAACGGCACAGACAGCGGCACAGACGGCGGCATCAATGATATTTATTATTACCGCTACCGAGGCAGAGATGGTAACACGAGTAGAGGCAGCGGCTCGGGCAGCAGTAAAGCCTATTAACGATATATCGGTGGTGACCCAGGATGAAATAATAAGCCAGTACTTAGCACAGACGGCATGCAAGAGCAAGTGGAAGCGGAGGCGGAGGCACGACGGCGGCGGCGTACATGTACGGCCAATACACCACACTCACGGCGTCGGCGTCAAATTACAAGGACAGCCCGGACAGCCAGGGCCGTCGCCGCAGGGGTCCAGGCAAATGTAGCATATATAGGGCGGCTGGAAGCAAAGCTACAGAGTATTCAGGAGATGTGGCGACCGCTGGAGTAGGGTATTATGCAGGCACATAAATTTTATCTACGCATTTACTGGTCTTTTTTTACTTTTACTGCTTTTCGTGATGTTGGTGATCTTGTTGGCAATGAAAGGGGGCAAAAGGCTTATTTAAGGCCGTTTTATTTGCACACATATGTTGACCAATCAGAAGCCGCACCCAAATTATGTAATAATTTTTTCTGCCAAATGTGTGCACCTATTGGGAGCCATTCGAAAGGAGGGAAAGAAGGCAGACGGAGGGCTAATCTCTGACTAAATACACAGTATTACAGGCAGTTCTTCTAGGCAGTCTGGTCACCTACGCAGCCTTCCAGGCATCCTCCAATATATCCTGGTTCAGATGTATGGCTAGATACAGTGTGGAATGTACAGTCGCTACAGTGTTTGTACGGTAAACGTCAACATGTACAAGGGCGCTGAACCAACGCCACATCTTTTTTCCGGTGCGGTCATACCCCTTTTCGAAACTTGAGAACCAGCGAAACAAAAGCATGTAATCCTTCAACTCGCCGCACTTTGCAACCGACGAATCCATCGAGGCTCATCATATTGCGACTCAAAGATCGAAGCTGCGAATCTTTCATGCATGTACATTGGTGCTGTTCATGATTCCTCGGTAACGTCTCTATCCTCTGGTCAACAACCCGCGCTGGCTTCCATCATCGTATTTTGTGCCGTCTTAGGAGTCTTAATTCTGCAAAGATGTATTCGAACTCCGGTGCATGCAAGTCCGTCGATAGTCTATCGTCAGCTGTATCTCTTAATGCACTTCGAATGGACTTCCCTTTTCATAGGTATTGCAGCCGGGACTTCTTTTTAGCAAGAGATAGAGACTAACTGCATCCCAAGGGGAGGTTCTACAAGCGCGTATTCTCATCAAAGACGAGACTCGACGGCAAGCTCCATCCATTCAATCGGAGGATCGCTAGATACAACGTCGGGTGGCGGGGCAAGTACTGAGTTGGAAACAGGGCAGAATGGTATGGTGAAGTCCTCTCATCTTGTATTCAAATCATCAACTAATACCTTGAAAAGCATTATCGATATTACTACAGCCACCGATAGTGCGAACGGGACTTCTACCGCGTACTTCCGCTCCAGCATCACGCGCCCAGAAGCCTCCAACCGCACGCGATATCCCTCCAGTGACACTAACGAACGTCACACACGTCGACGCAGCCGAATTCAAGCCCTATTCAACTCAAATCGGTGCATTATTCGAACAATTGCGGCGAGTAAAGGAGAGCGAAGATTTAACGGCAGATATCCTCGACAGAAGGACTAGACAAACAGACGAGTTTGCTACCGTCTTCGCTGACGGCCACCTACGGCCTGGAGAGCGGCCATCAGCATCAAGGAAAGCCTCCGTCCCCTCCGAATCTTCATTCTCGCCTACAGAAGTGCCTGGTCCGATGCGAAGATCTAGTTCAGGATTTGCAGGAAGTGTGACGCAAGGGCCACCGCCGTTGTCGACTATACCCACTGTCTACTTCGACGACGACTTTCGCCTAGAAAACCCTCGTATATTTGACGTGGTCAGTGAGAGGTCAGAAGTTGTTCGGCCACCATCAGGGACGCTTGATGAAAAGACTTCAGCAAACGGATACACAGCAGTACCACGGAAAGCCCTCGCAACTAATGCGATATTACAAGAAAAGCTATCCTGGTATATGGACACAATCGAGATGCACCTCATAACTTCCATTGCAATGGCTTCCACGACCGTCTTCACCGCACTAGGTTCGCTACGTGAACTTCACTCAGAAGCCGCGGACTCCGTGGAGAGAATCAAGACTCTCAGGAAAGAGCTCGAGGCTTTGGATAATGAGATTGTAGCCAGCGGGTTAAAGATTGTTCAGGCGCGACGACGGCGGGAAAATTTTCAACAGCTACACGATGCAGTCCTGCAACTGAAACACATTGTTGATGACGTTGCTACCTGCGAGTCTCTCATTGACAATGGGGAGGTAGGGGGGGCTCTGGAGGGCATCAACTCTCTCGAGAAGCTCATTGCTGGCGAGCCGGATCTTTCAAAGAAGCCACTCAGGATGGATGGACGGGATCTCCAGCTTAGAGACCTTAGAGGTGCAACAGCGCTACAAGGCGTTCATGACGATTTGAGTACTTTACAATTCCGAATCGGCAAAGCTTACGAAACACGCTTTCTCAGTCTCCTTGTGGGAGACCTCCAGCGCCACTCGAACGCTGTCTCCACGCAGGAGATACTCATACGTTGGACCAGTGCTTTAATGCGGTCTCGAGGCGGCCATGCACAGGAGCCTCCTGTCTTCCCATCCTATATGAGCTCAACCGACGGTCTTCGGTCCGAGCTACCAGAGCTCTTAACCGGCTTACACCGAGCGAAGCACCTCACTACCGCTGCCACCGCCTATAGAGAGGCTGTACTAAAGGAAATTCGCAAACTAGTTCGGCGGCCTCTGCCTAGTTCAAACGATGATGACAACGAGTCAATGATGTCTTCATCAACCATGACAGGAAGGGGACAGTTGTCCCAGCAACAGAAATCGTCTCTTCTGGCCCGTAATCTACGAGCACTTGAGCCGGAAGATGCTGAAGAATTACTGGTCAAAATTTATATCGGCGTCACCGAGATGTTGAGGAGGTTGACGACGCAAGTCAAACTGCTCCTAGACGTTGCCAGCTCGCTGAGTGACGACTCCAGTCCTACAGGGCTAAAATCTCCTCAGATGAAGTCGCCACCGACTACTCCTACCGCCGAGAGGTCTTCCATTGCCGCACTCAAGGCACAAGAAATCCACAAAGCGATAGACCTACCAAACCTCCTAGGTCAAGCTGTGGATGTCGCACAGGATAAGATTGTAAAGCTCCTCCGGGTTCGCTCAGAGCAGAGTACGCATCTACCACTAATCTGGTTCCTCCGATATTTTACTCTGAACCTCTGCTTCGCTAGCGAGTGCGAATCAATCTCTGGGCGGAGCGGTGTAACCCTGAAGACAGTCGTCAACGGGCAAATCAAAGACTTTGTACGGCAGCATGGCAATGCGGAAAAGCAGAAGCTTACTCAGGGCATGGAGTCCGACCAATGGGAGGCAAAGGACTTTTCAGAGAACGACACAGCCGAGCTCAACAGGATCCTATCCTGCAGTACAAAAGACCCGGCTGAATGGTCGGATGGCCTCAAAATTTGGATTCCGTATTCAGAACCTGAGTTCAATGAGGCTGATGATCCGCAACCCAGCGCCAACGGCAAAGCCAGGACTCGGAAGGCGTCCATTGACGAGGAAATATTTGTACTTCCTACCTCCGCAGTTCTTTGCATGAATGGCTTATCCAACTTCTTGCAACTGATAGTTGGCATTCCATCGATGACCTCAGACATTGGGGCTTCATTGGTCTCCTATCTCCAGCTTTTCAACTCACGCTGCACACAACTTATCTTGGATGCAGGGGCTAGACGATCTGCAGGCTTGAAGAACATTACCTCGAAGCATCTAGTTCTCGCATCGCAGGCGTTGGCATTCATCGCAACCCTGATCAGCCATGTCCGCGAGTTTGTCAGACGCTATGCTGGAAGTGGTTCTGCTGCCTCGAGTGTCGTGGAGTTTGATCAGGTCAAACGTCTCTACCAAGAGCACCAGAACAGCATCTACGACAAGCTCGTCGAAATCATGAGTCGCCTGGCCGCCTCACATGTAAAGGCCATGAAAATGATTGACTGGGACGATGGCCAGAAGAATGTGCATCCTTACATGGCGACGTTAGCCAAAGACGCGACCTCGTTGCACCGCATCCTCGCCAAGACTCTAACTCTACCAGAAGGGACTGTTTGTATGCTCATGACACCGGTCTTTGTCAGTTACAAGGTTCAGCTCGGCGAAGCGTTCCAAGAGGCAGATCCTAAGACGGAATTGGGCCGGGACAGGTACGTCTATATGAGTCCCAAGCAGCTTACAACAGGCACTAATTTGGTACAGCATGATACATGACGTCGAGTACTTGGAATCCAAACTCGGTAAGATGGATGGCTTCGGTGCTACTGGAGAATACTTGACCACAATTATCAAGTCCAAGCAAGTGAGCACACCGCCAGCCGCTCCAGCCGCCGCCGAACCAGAAAAGAAAGACACCGAGGAGACGGCAAAAGAGGAAACAGAAGCAACAAGTAGAGTATGTATGGGCTAAGTAGAAGGTTGTTTTGGAGCCGTAGCAGGAATGATTATCAAATACGAAAAGGAAAGAATAGAAAGTAAGCTAGGTCTGGACAGTATCTTTCAAATGGTGCATTTCTTTTTTCATCAATTGTCTTAGTCTCTATTGCTATCCACAGCACTACAGTGCACAGAATAGCTCCTCCATTTACTTCGCGGCAACCTGCATGTCGTGTCTGTTCTTTACCTCAAGGCACCACTTCAACAGTGCCTGGTACGTGGCCATTACGGGCTCTATGCATCTCCCAAAAGCGTATTTCACTGACAAGCAATAATGTCTGCGAAGGAGGCACTTGGGCAGTAGGAGAGTTCAAGTCGCAGAGGAGATGGCTGAGGGATCAAGGTCAGGCACGCTCACCGGTAATGAAATTGCCTAGGCTAGAAGTTCGTGTTCGACTCTCTATATAAGCTTATTTTTAACTAATTTAATAAGTTGGTCTACTAAAAAGCAAGATATTGTATCTCTAAGCTCTACAGAAGCCGAATATATAGCTTTAAAAGAAGCTGGTAAAGAAGCTATATGTTTAAATAATTTATTAAAAGAAATAAATAATAACTTACTATTATTTAATTCCATTTTAATTCCTATTATCCTTATGGATAATTAAAGTGCTAAGATTTTAAGTGAAAATGATACTTTTCATAATAGAACTAGGCATATCGATATAACTTATCATTGGATAAGAGATAAAATGAATAAAAAGGAATTAAAAATAGTATATATATTAAATAAAGAACAACTAGCAGACCCGCTGACTAAACCTGTGTATTTTAATAAATGTTCATGGGTTATTAATTATTTAAATTTAAAATAACGAGAGAAATATTTAAATATATATTTATTATTATAATAATTAAAATAAAAGGTTATAAATTAAACTTTTTAACTATTTATTAGTTTTTCTTAACTATTAATTAATAAAAGGTTTTATACTTATAAAACAGTATTTTTTACTTTGTTTATATAAGATTTTTACTATAAAAAATAATAATTTTCTTCTTATTAATAATATTTTTTTACTTTTTTTCCTTTTTCTTAAAAGTTTTTTTTACTTTTTTCACTAATCTTTAATATTTATTAAAGATTAAAGGGGTATTAAGTTGGGCTAAGAGGCCTTGCCCCTTTATAAGTAAGGCTCCTTGGCCCTCTTCGACTAAAGTTAAAACTTCCGATCGGAAGTTTTATAACCTAAATTACGTAAAAGATAAAAAGATAAAATAAACGATAAAGAGTAGTAATTTCGGAGGCCGGTACGCCTCGCGAATAAGGGTAACTTAAAAAAATATAACAGACATTACCACATTAAAAATAACGGTGAATATATTAAGTACGTAACTTTTATTATATTAAAGGGTTATTTAATCGACGAGAGCTTTTTTTTTATTTTTTAAAAGGGTAAAGCGTTTTATATTAATTTATATAACGATTTAAGTAAAGATATAATAATAAATTATTTTAAAAGTATTCTTTAACGTAACCAACGACGACTCGATCGAAAGCTTATCCGGGGATATAACGAAAAGGAGCCGTTATATTTTATAACGTTTATATATACTTAAATAAAAAAAAGAAAAATAATATAATAAAGTTAATAAAAACGAATATTTAACGGTAAAAAAAAAAGTATACGTTTAATTAAACTTTACCGTAATATTTATTAAAAGTTAATTTTTTTTTTTAAATAATTACGTTTTTAAAATAACTACGACTTTATAATTAAAAACTTTATAAATTATTTTAACGATATTAATATTAAATTAATAAATAAAAGTAATATATTAATATATACGGTTTCGTAATAACGTATTAAATATATAATCGTTTTTTAACGGTACTTTAATAGT
>WNYG01000131.1:0-11078 GCA_021396235.1 Sporothrix pallida | reverse complement strand
AAGTTTTATTATAACGTTTACGTAACTTACGGTTTATATATAAATTATATAAAAGAAAATTAAAAAGTTAAAAGTTTTTAATAAATAAAGTATTAAGTAAGTTTAATATTATAAAAAACTTTTTATAATTTATTTTATTTTAAACGGAAGTAAAGATTCGTTTAAAATTTTTTTACTTCGTAAGTACGACGGTAATTAAAACGGGTTTAAAACTTTTTTAATATAATACCGTTTATACTTTAAGTATTAAACTTTAAACTTAAAAAAAAGTATAAATAAAGTATTTACGATAATCGTTTATTTAAATAAGTTAACCGCGGTTTAAACGTAACCTTACTTTAATAATTACTTTATTAATAAAAATAACTTTAACGAAATAAATAAAAATATAAAAAAGTTATTTTCGTTTTTTAAAAAGTTTATTAAAATACTTTAAAATACTTTTAAAAACTTTAATATTAATAAAAAATATAAACGGAAGTTACTTCGGTTTAAATAAATTAAGTTAATATCCGTATATATTAACGAATTTTAATAAATTATAGTTTACTTTAATTAAAACGACGACTTAATGATAGTTTAATATTATAATAAACTTAAAAATAATATTAAAAATAAACTTAATAAAGTACTTCGACCGAACTTATTAATGGAGTATTATATAATAGTTATTAATTTTAATAACCGGTTTTATTAACGAAAACTTAAAAAAAAAAAGCGAAAAACTTTATTATTAAAAGTTTTAAAAAAAGATTAAATAAAACGGTTACATTAAGTAATAAAACGATTTTATAAAACTTAATGTTAATATTAAAAAAGTACTTTAAAAGAAAAAGTTTATAAAAGAGTGTTATAATTACGGATAAAAAAGATATTACGTTAAAGATTACCGAATATACGTTTTTAAAAAAAAATAAGTTAAAATAATAAAAAAGAAAGTTAATTATAACTTTTTGGGTTATTTTAACGACGATTATATTATTTACTTTAATATAAAAGAAAGAGTAAAATAGTTTTTATAAAAATCTTTTATAAAAAACTTTAAAATAATACGTATTATTATAAAAAGGTTTAATTAAGTTAACGAATTAAAAAATAATAGTAGTTTAAAAAGATTTAAGGTTAAAAGAGTATTTTTAAATATATTCTTTAACGACGAAAGACGTAGTTTAACCGACGACGTTAAAAAAAACTTAAAAAAAACGTATTAAAATAATAACGAAGAGTACACGTAATATATATAAATAAATGTTTATATAAATAAACTTCCGTATTATAATAATTAACTTACGATTTACGTATATTTTTTTTATATAATAAGTTTATACGTAAAAGCCAAAGATTTAAAAAAAGTTAATAAAAAAGAAAAAGTTTTATTAAAAACTTAAAGAGTATATATAAACGACGTATTATAAATAAACTACGACGATTTATATTATTAAAGATATATATATATTAAAACGGTGTCGTAGTACGAAAAGACTTTACGATAAACACTTTAATAAAAAAACTATAACTCGTTTTTACCGCGGTTAATAAAACGAAATAACTATAATACGGATTATTATTATTATTATAAGTAATACGTACTCCGGATTAACGATATAACGTTTTAATACGTATAACGGTATATTACAAATTAAAAAGTAAGTTTATATAAAAAAAAAAAAATTTAAAAAAAGTATAAAATATAAAATTAAGTTAAACGAGTACTCCGTTTACGTCGATTTAAAAAAGGTAAAAATAAAGCTTTTAAAGGTTAATAAAATAAAGTTAATAACGACGAAAAAATTAATTATACGTTTAAAGTATTAAAGGTATTTATCGACGACTATAATACGTTAAAAAATAACGAAGTTTTATTAACTTAAAGTACGAATAACGATTAATTATTAAAACTTTAAAAGTAATTAATAAAAAACGAAAATATATATAAGTTTAAATTAATTAACGTAATTAAAACTAAGTAGCGATAATAAACATTAATATAAAAGTTAATTATATTATATTATAATTAATAAACTAATAAAATATATTATAATAATCGAAAAAAGTATTATATATTTTACGAAACTTCGAAAAACTTTAAACCGACTACGACGGTAATTAAATAAAAATAAAAATAAAAACGTTTAATTTTCGTGTAAAAAGTAAAAAAGTTAAAACGGTATTCGATATTATAAATATTAAAGATAATAACGTTATCTTTAAGTTATTATAATTACGAAAGTATAATTTAAAGATCGATTAAGTTATTAATTAATTATTTTAAAAAAACTTACGATAAAATATAATTATTAAAACGTTAAATACGTTAACGAAAAAAAAATAAAATAACTTCTTTTACTTAAAAAAAGTAAATGATTAAAATATTAAAGTATTTATTTATTTAACGAAAATAAACTTAAAGTACTTTAAAAATAATTCGACGAAAACTTAATTAAAGGTTATATTAAACCGTTAAAGTTATTTATAAAAATATTTATTTTATTTATACTGAAAAAGAATAATATATAACGATTATACGTCGATTATCGATAATTAAACGAAATTACAATTAAAAATTAATACTTATTACCGTTTATTATTAAACTTTAAAATAAGTTATAAAGTATATAAATTTTTACGAAAATTAATTTACGTAACGTATATAACTTAATTAAAATTATAAAAAATAAAAAATAAAAGATAACGTTTAAAACGCGTTAAAAGTATTACGAATATTTAATAATATTATTCGGGTTTATTAACGTACTAACGACGTTTTAAAAAATAATTAACGATATATTACGAAAGTATTTAAACGATTTCGTTATAATATACCTCGACGATATTTTAATTTATTCGAAAAACTTTAAAAAATATAAAAAGTATATATATTAAGTTTTATAAAAGTTTAATAACGTAAGGTTATTAATTAAAGTAAATAAGTATAAATTTTATACTTAAAAAATAGTTTTTTTAAAATACGTAATTATATCGAGATAATTAATTATAAAATTAAAAAAAGTTAAAATAATTAAAAATTAACCGATATTATAAAACGTTAAAGACGTATAATTTTTTGTAAAATACATAAACTATTATTAAAAGTTTATTAAAAATTATAGTAAAATAACGGTACCTTTAATTAACTTTACAAAAAAAAAAGTTAAGTTTTTATAGTTAAAAGAAGTATAAAGTATTTTTAAGTATATTAAAGAAATAATATTATTTAAATTAATATTTAAAAAATTAAACTTTAATAAATTATATAAAATAAACGTCAATACGTTAAAATATATAATAAGTGGTAAACTATTAAGTTAAATTAAAAAGCTTTACCCCGTTATAAGTAAAGCTTTTTAACCCTCCTTTATTAAAAATTAAAACTTCCGATTAAAGGTCTTATAACTTAAATTACGTAAAAGATAAAAAAATAAAATAAACAATAAAAAGTAATAATTTTAGTGGCCGGTGTACCTCGTGAATAAAAGTAACTTAAAAAATATAATAAATATTATTATATTAAAAATAACGACGAATATACGAAGTACGTAACTTTTATTATATTAAAAGGTTATTTAATCGACGAAAGCTTTTTTTTTTCTCTTTAAAAAGGTAAAGCGTTTTATATTAATTTATATAACGATTTAAATAAAGATGTAACGATAAATTATTTTAAAAGTATTCCTCGACGCGGCCGACGACGACTTAATTAAAAGTTTACTCGAGGATATAACGAGAAAAAGCCGTTATATTTTATAACGTTTACGTACGTTTAAATAAAGAAAGGAAGAATAGTATAATAAAGTTAATAAAAGTAAGTATTTAACGGTAAAGAAAAGAGTATACGTTTAATTAAACTTTATTATAATATTTATTAAAAGTTAATTTTTTTTTTTTAAATAATTACGTTTTCGAAATAATTATAACTTTATAATTAAAAACTTTATAAATTATTTTAACGATATCGGTATTAAGTTAACGAATAAAGGTAACGTATTAATATATACGGTTTTATAATAACGTATTAAATATACGGTCGTTTTTTAATAATACTTTAATAATGTATCGATATATATAGTTAAGAAAAGTAATAATATATTAAATATATAATTATTAAGTAGTGTATTAAATATATAATTTAAAAATAAAAAAAATTAAGTAAAACGGATTTAATTAAATAATTCGGTTAATGTAACGAAGAAGTAATAAATAAGTTAACTTTACGATAAACGTTTAAAAATGTTTAAATAAACGGATTAACCGCGGAGAAGAATAAAATATTAACGAAAAGAAGTAATAAAAGTAAAGATAAAAGGATAAAGAAAAGCGTTTTATATTAAAACGACGTTAGTAAGACGATTATAGTTAAGTTAAATATAAGAAAACTACGAGCTTTTGATCGAAAGGTTAATAATTAATAATAACTTATTTTTTTTTTTTTACTTTTACTTTTTTTTTTTATTACGTAAAGCTTTTAAGTAAAAGTGTAATAAGTTTTTTTTATTTTATTTATTATTTTTAAGTTTTTTTTAATATATAATTTTAAGTTTTTTTTATTTTATATACGATTTTTTTACTTTTTTTATTACCTTTTTATTTTTTATTAAATTTTTTTTTTTCTGTTTATTATTTATTTTTTTTTAAAGTTATAATATAAACGGTAACTTTTATTAATTTTTTAAAAATTTAAATAAATTTTTTTACGTTAAAATTTACTGTTAACTTATTAATTTAAAATATTCGCGTTAACGTTTAATTATTTATTTTATTTTAATTAAAAGTATTATCGACTTTATTTTATCTTTATATAACTTTTACGTTATAACTTTAAATAATTTTATTAACTTAAAGGTTAAAGGTAATTAAGTTAATAATAATACTAACGGTGTTACTCTGTTTTTTAATAACGTAAAATAAAAAAAAAAGTTTTTATTAAATATAAAACGGAAAATAAAGTCGTAAAATACCCGGATCGAACGTATATTTAAAGCTTTAATTAAAGTAAATAATGTTAAAGAACGTTATAGTAAGCTTTTTAAACCTTTAAGTAAAAGGTTTAAAGTGTTTTTTAAACTTAAAGTTATTTAATACTTAAAAGACTTTAAAAAGATAACTTAACGTCTTCGTTTTATTAATAAAAAAAGACTTAAATATTTTTTATTTTATTACGAAAGTAATATTTATATTATCGTTAAGTCTTTTATTATTTTAATTAAAAATAAAAACGGATAAAACGTTTTTATAAAATAACTTAAAAAAGAGTTTTACTCGAAAAACTTACGGTAAACTTTATAATTATTCGAACAACTTACTTTTTATATAAGTAGTTTTAAATTCTTTTTAAAAAACTTTAAGTTTTATAATTAACGTCGTTACTTTAAATTGTTACGTATTTAAAGTAAAGTAAAAAAAAGTATTAATTAATTTAATAAATAATTAATAACGTCCGTTAACTCTTCGATTAAATTTTTAATTTTCTTTTATTTTAAAACGAGTGTTTTATAAGTTAAGTTTTTACTTTATAATAAAATTATAAACGTTATTATTAATTATATAAATAAAATAACTTACGGTTAATATAATTTAAACGTTTATTTCGATAACGAAGACTCGACGGACTTAAATAAAGAGTTAAATAAAATTAAGTATAAGTTTAAGGCTTCGATTAATACTTTTAAAAAAAAGATAATATTTATTTTTTAAAAAAATAAACTTAAATTTAACGTAAACGTTTTTATTAAGTAAATTACTTAATTAACCGTTAACGTTTAAAACTTAATTACGGTGGTTAAAACGGGTAACTTCGGCGTTTTCGATTAAAAGTACGACGAGTCTTTTATAAGCTTTTTTTATTTAATTTATTATAATAAAAACTTAAAAAACGTTTATACTTTAAAAAGGTATTTAACTTATCGTAATAGTTATATACGACGGGGATCGTTATACGGTTTTACGTTTAAACGTAAGTATAATAATAACGGTTATAACTTTAAGTATTATTATTATAATATTTTAAATTATACTTAATATTAATACGGTAACTTCGTATAAAACGTTATTTAAAGTATTATTTATTATAATAAGTTTACTTAATAAATTTACTTTAATAAAATTAACGGAATAAAAGAAGTAATTAATAATCCGTTATATTTATATTTTTATAAAATTAATAACTTATAACGTATAATATAGTTTTTATTAAAAACTTACTTTAATTAACTTAAAGTTAAAGTTATATACGTTTATAAAAAAAAAATAAACGAAAAAGTAAGTATTAAACGTTAATTTATTATAACTTATTACGTTACGGACGGGTTTATAATTTTTAAAAAACTTAACTTATTTACGATAAAGACGACGTCCGTTTTTATTAACGATAACCCGTAATATAAATCTTATTTTTTAAAAGTTAACTTTAACGTAAACATTAATACTTTTTTATCTTTTACTTTATTTGTAATATAAGTTATTAACGTTAAAAAAAAAAATATTAAAAATTTACTTTTTATATTAACTTAATTTTTTAAACGTAAACGAGTAAAAAACGTAAACGAAGTATAATTAGTTAATACTTTTAACTTTAATAGTTTTAATTTTAACTTTTTTATTATTAAAAAGTTATTTACTTAACGTAAAAGGGTATTATTAATTAAAGGGGTTAACGTTATTATAAAAATAGTTTAAACTATAATAAATATTAAGTTTAAAATTACTTTTAAAAAAGTCGTTAAATTAAATAAATTAATAGTTTATATAATCGTTTTTTTATTTTTAAATATCGTTAATACTATCGATAAAGTTATTATTATTGACGTGTCCGGTAAAAAGATTAATAATATAAAAAACGTTTAAAAACGGTCTTATAAACGCCTTTAACTATATAATTAAACTTTCGATTAAAACGACGTAATAACCGTTATTAATATTATTTTTACTATTTTTCGTAAAGCCTTTAAACACGGTAATTTAATACGTATATTAAGTTATTTATATATTATAATAAAAGACTCGGTTATTAACGGAGTACTTATTTTTATAATTATTAATAACGGGTTTACCGTAAATATAATTAACGAAGTATATATTATCCGTGTCGGCTTTACTTTAACGTTTATAAAAGTTAACTTTAAAAGTTTTTATAATACTTTAATACGGTTTAAAAAGTAAACTATTATTAAAATTTAAGTTAACGGTTACGTTATTATTATTTATTTTTTTATTACGTTAATTATACTTTAATTTAAGACTTTTAATTAACCTTTTTTAAATATACTTTTTTTTTTTAAATATAGTTTAACTTTAAGTATTATTATTAATATACTTTATTTAACCGTATACTTATTAAGTTTACTTATATTTTTATATTTATATTTATTAACGATAATATTTTATTTAACTTTTTCGTTAAGTTAAAAAACGAATAAACGGTACGTTAATCGAAACGTACGTTATTACCTCGTTTAACTTAATAATAAAAAAAAAAAATAAGTATATTTCTTTTATATTATACGTTATTTTAAACTTTAAATGTATTTTAATAAAAAAGTTACTTTTAATTATTAATTAATTAAATACGGTAATCGTTATAAAAAAAAAAAAATTAAAAGTTTATAAAGTGTTTACTTTTTATAAACGGAAAACGAATAAAGTAAAGTCGGTTAACGATATACCGTTAAACGGATTTATATTTAAAAGTAACTTACTTTAACGTTAAGTTAAATAAAATATTATTTAACCTTTTTTATAACCTTTTAATAATTTATAACTTACGTCTTTTTATATTAACCGTTTTTCTTAACTTTTAAAAAGTTATTACTTTACTTTTAAACGGATATTCGTTATAATCTTTAAGTTATTTAAATAGTTTACGTTAAAAGAGTATAAACTTTTTAAAATAATTATACTTAACCGAGAAGGTGTTTTAAAATAAGACTTCGACTATATTAAGTATATTAATCTCGAGGTAATATTATTTTAAAAGATCTGAACGGTGTTTTATCGAGTTTAATAAGTTAAGTATATTTTAATTTTTTATAATTTAAAAGAAAAGGTTAATTAAATTTTAAAAGAAAAATTAATTAATAGTTTATTAAAAAAAAGTTATAACGTTTACCGTAACTTATAGTTTTTAATTACGAAGAAGAATAAAAAGTATTATTTTATTAATAATATTATAAGAATAAACGTAGTTACGATTAAAGATACGTTTATTACTTTAACTATCGAAGAGTTCGTCGACGACTTAATAAAGTAAAAATTATATATAGTAGTTAACTTTTTTTTAAAGTATAATTAAATCGTTTTAAACTTAATTAATTAAAACTTAACGGCGTTTAAAATTAATATTAACTTATTACGTAATATATTATTAATTTAAAGAGTTATAAATTTAATTACTTAATTTTAACGAAAGATAATTATAATATTAAATAATTTAATTTTTTAAATTATAAATACGTTTATAAATAACGTTACGATTAAAGGTTTATATACTTATTACGACTATTAAAAGGTTATACTTAATATTTAACGTTTTATTATTAAGTATTTAAGTAATATCGATAAAGTGTTTATTAACTTTAAGTTAATTAATATTATTATCGTTATTAAAAAATTATAATAATATTAAAAGAAAGTAAACGTCGTAAGCTTTACTTATACTTTTAACGGTCGTTTACTTTAATAAACCGCCGTATAAAAAATCGAAAATTAACCGTCGTACGTTAACCTTAAAAAAGTTTAATCGTTTATTAAACTTGTAATTTTTTATTAAATATAAATTAAATACTTTATTATTATTATTAAACCTTTATATAAGTTTTTTAAAAAAAACACTCGTTTTAAATAAAGTTTTAATTAAGTTTATACGTTTAATACTTTAAAAAAGATAATAACGTCGTTTTTAATTTTAATAAACTTAATTTATAATTTTAATATTAATTTAATTATTTTAACCGTTAATATAAACTTTAAAAGTTAAAACGCCGTATTATTTTAAATACGAAATAATAATTAAAAGCCCGTTCGGTTTAAAAACGGTATATAAAGTTTTATTAAAACTTATTATAACGTAATAAAAAAAGAGTATTATAAAGTAGTTTATATTTTACGTCGTTTACGTAATTACTTTTATAATGTATATTTTATTTTTAAAATTAACGTTTTAATTTTAATATATTAACTTAATAAAACTTTAAACGATACTTTTAAATTTTTTTTATTAAAATAAATAATATAAATTTAATCGTTTAACTTCGAAGTGTAATATATTTTTAACTTTAAAAATATCGTCGTTAATACTTTATTTTATTACTTTAAAAATAATATTTTTAAGTTAAAAATAAAGGATATGGTCGACTTAAAAGTTTTTATTAAGGTTAAAATCTTTTAATAGTTTATTTCGAAGGTCGAATTAAATATTTTAAACTTTAAAAAAAAATAAATACGGTTTAATTAAAATATAATTAAGTATTTAACTTTAAAAAAACTTTTACAAAACTTTAATATAAAAAATTAAAAACGTTTTATTAACCGAGTATAACATTATATTTATAAAAATTAATTATTATAACGTTACTTTTAAAATAATAAACGTTATTTAATACGTATTATAAACGATAAAGAAAAAAAAAAAACTTAATTAAAACTACGTATTTAAAAAGTAGTTATCGTAATTAAAAAACTACTTTAACTAAGTTTAAGTAAAGTTATTAATAACTTAGTATAAATATTATAGTCGGTTAAGTTATTAAATTTTATATAAACTATAATTAATAATCTTTAACTTACTTAATTAATATAACGTAATTTTAAATACCTTTTTTTTTTTTTTTTTAAAAACTTTACTTAAATTATTAAAAAATACTTATAACTATAAACGGTGGTAAATATTTAATCGAAGTTTAATATATTTTAACGGATTTTATAAAAGTAAAAATTTTACCGAATATTAAAACCGTTAAAACTTATTACTTCTTTTATAAAAATATTATATACCGTTATAAAGTTTTAAACAAAGTTATAATAAACGGTAATAATAAATTTAAAAAAAAATTTAAAGTACTTTATAAATAACTTAATATAATTTATACGTTTACTTTTATTTATAACTTTAAAGTTAATAATATCGTTAAAAATAATTATTACGTTATTACTTTAATATTAATTAAGTTTATAAATAAAATAAATAAAAAGTAAAAAAACTACTTAAAACTAATATTATTTATAAATAAAACCTCCGTTCGAACCTTATATAATTATTCCCTTTTTTACTTAATTTATAACTATAATTTTATTACGGTAATTAAGTTTAAAACATTTATATAAAAAGTAATATAGTAAAACTATAATATAATATTTAAAGAGTTATTTTTAACTAAGGTTAAAGTTATAAAAATAAAAACGTCGAACGTTAATAAAGTAAAGAAAACCGTAAGTAACTTCCGTAAACGGTAAACTTTTAAACGAAACTTCGTAAACCGGTTTAAGTGGCGGAATAATAATAAAAAAATTAAAGTAAAAAATATAATGTTAATATAAAATAGTTTAAAGGTTATCGATATATTTTATAAAAATAAGTTATTATACTAGTGGAAAAACTTATATATAATTAAAAGTATTAAGTTTAAAAGTAACTTTAAATTAATTTAATTCGACGGATACTTTTTATTTAAAAGTTTTAATAAAAACTATTTACGTAAAATCGTTTGAAATTAAAATAAAATATAATAAAACGTATAAAATTATTAACGGTAATAAAAAGTTAAAATAAAAAATAAAAGTAATTAATTAACTTCGTAACTTTTAATATAAATACTTTTATTTTTCAATTAAAAGTTTATATTTTTTTTTAATATAGTTTAAACGGTTTAAAAAAACTATTATTATAATTATTGACGATAAAATACCGTTTTAAAATAATATTCCGTTAATATACGAACCGTCGAGTAAAGAATTAAAAGTTAAAAAAAAAAATTAAAAGTAATAATAAAAATAATAATAAAAAAAAAATACTTTTAAAAAAAAATATAAAAAAAATATATAAAAAAGTTATTAAATCTCGTAAAAAGATTTAATCGAAAGGTTTATAT
>WNYG01000130.1:0-12953 GCA_021396235.1 Sporothrix pallida | reverse complement strand
CCCCCCCCCCCCCCCCCCCCCCCCCCCCCCCCCCCCCCCCCCCCCCCCCCCCCCCCCCCCCCCCCCCCCCCCCCGGGGGCAGAGGAGAGACGAAGGGACAGAATGGATAAGGGCAGACCAAAATAAAAGTAGCAACGCCATCCAATGGCGATATCAAGTTACTTAAGGGCCTCATCTCCGTGACCCAATTACCCACATTTCAACCCCGAGTACACCAAACTTTTCGCCCTCGTCGCTCAATGGCTGGTTTCCAAAGGTCAAACAGGTTGAGCTTATCCCTTTGTCTAAACTGTCGTTGAGCCAGAGACCATATTTACCATCGCCACCGCCCACACTTAAACTATGCTGTTCACAGTAGATAAAGTACTCGTTGACACCACTATATGGAAAAGCGCTGAAGCGGATAGAAGGGCTGGGCGGTGGGTGCGGCTGCGTTGAAGGTGGTGACTTCTGTGGCTTCATCAACGAGTCAGGTGTGAGAAGATCGGCTCCGGATGGCCCGCCTACGCTGCCAAACGTATCCTGGGTTGGAGAAGCAGCGATTGTTGTGCTTCGTGTTGCGTATTGAGAAGTGTCCGCGGAGGGAGGAGGTGGTAAGGGGCTCAAAAGGGATGCTCTCCATAAAAAGCATTCGCCTGTGCCAAAGTAATGCGGCGATGGGTGTGGATGCTCGGTGAGGTAGGCACCGAATATCTGCTTGCGAGTAAAAAGAATTAGTAAAAAACCATGACATAGAAAAATTAATAGTGTGTGTGTCGAAAAAGAGCAAAAATGTGTTTGAAAAAAATGAGAGGAAGAGGGGTATGGAAGCATGCGGTGATATTGGCGTCGGTACATACACCTCCTTCTTGGTCTTTCACGACCAGCACGAATCCAATGCGGTGCTCGTTGTGTTTGTGTGTCTTCTCGTATAAGGTGGCCAGGCTGGCACCATCCTGGTCTAAGCTGTAGACCAACCTCCAATCTTCCTCTATACGCAGGCGCTCAGGCACCATAATGCGAATTTCTTCGGCAATGGACGACGTCAACAGACGCGCCGATTCAGGTGTATCAGGGGAGAAGCCTTTCAGGACCAGGGGCTCGAGCGGTGGAGGCCGGAGCGGCGATGCAGAGCGAGCAATCGGTGGTGTATAGACGCCATCAATGCCATTGTTGCTAGCACCATGGGAAGCTGACGTTGGGGAGTGGAGGGAGTGGTGCTGATGGGCTGCGGGGAATGTGGCCGCATGGTCGATGGTCCGGGCTCCGTCAGCCGGGTTGTGTTGCAAGTGGCCCGTAGGCTCGGACGATAAACGGCGCATGATGCCACCAAATGCGTTGTAAAACGAGTTGGAGAGAAAGGACGAGGAACCGGCAGAAGTCGAGGTTGGCGTGACAGCACCAGACGAGCTTGACGGGGAGTGGGAGGAAGGCAACTCCGACAAGTAACGGTGGTCCGAAGACGGGTGACCTCCGGTGCTGTGGCTCATTTCAGTCGGGCGAGCGAAATGTCGAGTCCAGGGGGGCGAGTAGTCGAGATGTTGAGCAACCGAAATGTTGAGCAACCGAGATGTCCAGATATCGAAAACGTCGTGTAATAAATACAGCCTGCTACCATCAGACGTATCGAAACCTTGCTAACTCGATGGGCGTGAAAGCGGGGAGGTGGGCGGGGTTGGCGGAACAGTTAGGTATGGTAGCTGGTAACAAAAAGACCAGGTCAAGGTAATGCTTGAAGTCGGTGTCGTGGTGAGAAACAGGGTTAGGGTTGAGGAGAGTTCAAAGCGTCAAAAGGTGAAAGGTGAAAGACGGAGCACGGGAGGGTAATACAGCAGATGAAGGAAAGCTCAAAGAGCTACGCCGTTAATGACAAAAGACCCAGCAGGTTCGATGCGCCCCTCTGTAATTACGACGTATTGCCCCAGAACACGTTGAAACTCACGTCGCTGTTTAGGCTAGAAAGCTAAACGGCTAGTAGCGTGGCGAAAGAACACTTGCAAGAAGGAAGTCAGGAACAACTCAAGGCAAGGCTACTGGTAAAATCGCTGGTCACCATGCGCGGGGCAAATGGCAGCAAGGGCTGGTACAGGGGAAAACAGTTTTTGGTGGCTTTGTCACACAGTAAGGATGGCTGACTGAGCCACTGCCTTTTGTAAAGCCACTGCGCAACTGCTTTCTGAGCCCTCTGTAATATATATCACGGCGTGTTGCAGAGAAATTAATACAGCATACCAGACATCAGCCATAATACAATGTATTAAGTAAATCGGAGCACAGCATGTCACATTTCGAACATTTCGACAGCAAAGCACATGACACGCGTATCCCAGGATTACATCGAGGTGATGAAAATATACAAATATGATACATGTATCCGGGAACATTGTGACACGCCGGGAGTCGCTGAAAGTAAGGCCACGCGACTGTGTCTTCTTGTTGGCTGCGATGTGCCTTACAACCAGAGACCAGGCACTGCACAATATCTGTATGATACAGGGCTTCAGAAGGTCTGCGGTCTCCCTATACGGCTTCATGGCAAACGACCATGTGCATCTCATGCGCATTGCCGCCTCCTCTCCTGGTTAGCGCAACCCGTTCGGCCGATGCGAAGTCACGTAGTGGTCTGGGCAGCCATAAATCGCAATATTCCCTCCAAGATGCCCCGTGGGCTCGGTTCGGCCGCGCTGACATCTGGATCGAAACCAAATGTGTCTCGCAGGTAGGAACGCGTGGTAGGGCCGATTGTGGCCACAAAAACAGAGCGTGACCGGTCAACAGGCACGCGCGCCCTCCCTGTTTCCGGGTCAAGAAGATCCAGCGCTGCCAGCATGCTGTCACAGCCCGTGGGAGAAAACACGACGACCCAGCGAGTAGCACGGTCCTGTGTTGCGTCAAGCATTTTCTGGAAGTCATCGGCAAAGGAAGGCATTATACCTGTGCCGTAGGCCACAATCTGATCGACCTGGATGCGCGGAGCGGCCGATCCTCCAATGTCGCCCATCAAGACTCTCGGGATGATGTCCCGTCGCTTTTCGCCAACCACAAATAGCAGGGGTGGCGGGGCGAATGCCTGTGCCGCTTGCACTGCCTGCTCTGACTGCAGCCAACTCCTGCCAAGGTAATGTTCCTGTATGTAGTAGGCAAGGTCTTCGCCGTTGCCGGTGTGTTCGCCGAAAACCTGCAACGGCGGCTGTTGGGGTATAGAATTCAGTGCACGCGTCGTTGCGGGGCCGACGCTGTAGACTGGCACATTCTGGAGGTGCGGCCAGGCTGAGCCGAGGTTATTATGGTCGGAGCCAAAGTCGTCCTGGGATGTGCCGTCCCCGGCGGCCACAACTTTGGCAAATGCCTCCACCGCGCGCTGCGATGTAAAAATCAGGCCGCCATAATGGGCACCTGCGGCGTCTTGCGATTGTGGCCAGTTATTCGTGATACGGCGGCGCCGCAGCAGGTCTTTGAGCTGCACAACGCCCTCGTCGTCAAAACGATGTTCGAGGACTGGCACGAAACTGGGCTCGAAGCGCGGGGCCACATCAACACCGATGGGTGTCGTTGCCGTCGCTGCAAATAGCTCTTCGTAGGCATCGGTCGGCGAGGACTTGGTCTTCAAAAGGAACACCGGTATTGGCGGCGGCGGCATTGCTGTGGCCATTGGCGGCAAGACGAGCACAGAGGGTTCATTGCTGAGTAGGAGACAGGATGTGGAATGTTTTGCGACAACGAAAAAGTCATGGTTAGCGGGAAAGAGTGGGCCTGTGATACTCCGTATGCCGACCATGCTCCGCTCAGTAGTCGTACGTCGTACACAGTACTACTAAATTAACTAACACGTCGTACTGTGGGGCAATTGTTAGCTTACAAATTGTTCAGTCCAGCCAAACACAAATATCAAATCACCTTTTCTCAAGAACAGCACCTCGAGCCCAACATTACCACGATATTGGAACGGTCACACCGAACAGCAGCTTAATCGGCAAGACGGCCTGGCGTGACAGTGTGCACATATTGTGCTGTCCCACTTCCTTCGTCTCACTCCTCTCCCTCTGTCTCTCTCTCTTTTTTGTTTCCCTTTTCGGCTACTTAACCCTGCCTCACCTCCGCAGCCAGTCTCAGATCGGCATTCAAAGCAGCAACACGCCATGTCGGCAGGCACACGACAACCGGAGAAGCCGGTATCGGTATCAGAGGTGCCCAAGAGAATACCCAAGGGCGTGGTGCTGGACAAGGATGGCAAGCCATGTCGTTCCTGCACATCCTTTGCTTCGTGGGCCAACCAGGCCAAGTCGTCGTTGAAGACCGCCTCGTCGTCTGCCAGCTCAACAGGAATGGCTGCTGCGGCTGCGGCAGCAGCAACGGCGGGGGTAGCAGCAACAGCCACAACAGGCCCGCCAGCAGACTGCCCAGCGGACGTCGAGACCCTCGGCCGCGGCACATGGACACTGCTGCACACAATTGCAGCACAGTACCCCACACAACCCACGCCGAGCCAGCAGGCCGATGTTAAAGGCTTTGTTGGAACGCTGTCGCGGCTGTACCCATGCTGGGTGTGCGCTGAGGACTTTCAGGTGTTTCTGTCCAAGTCGCCCGTGCGCACAGCCTCGCGAGACGACTTTGGCCGTTGGCTGTGTGCAGCTCATAACGAGGTAAATGGCAAGCTAGGCAAGCCACAGTTTGACTGCAATCTCTGGGAAGAGCGATGGCGTACGGGCTGGAAAGACGGCCGTTGTGATTGAGCGCTTGGCAGTGGACAATGCACATAAGACATGTACGATATGATATGAATAGGGAGGGCATGGGTTGCATAAAAGCAGACACTGATCGATCATGGGCACTTATAAAGGTTCACTTGTAATTATTTTGAACGGCGTATTCGGATTGGAAAACTGGTAGACACTCGCCACTGTTAGAACTCTCTCTCTCTTCTTTTTTTTTTTTTTTATTTGTCACTCCCTTTCTCCCTTCTTTTCTTTTTTCTCCTTTTCTTTCCTTTCCTTTCCTTTCTTTCAACTTCATTTATTTCCTATTCTTTCCTTTTTGGAGTCTTTGGTTATTCTTCTTTCCAGAACTGCCAATGGTCTCGTTGGCACAGCCTGGCTATGTGAGGCAAAGCATTGAAGAAATCCAGAAGGACATGAATAGCAGCATCCCGAGGTGTCTGAGTCCATTGGGGGCTACAAAGCGCAATCTCATTTGGTCCTTCTACACGCTATATGCCATGTTCGTGTCAAGCTGCAGGGCGCTGAGGAAGTGGTCTTTTGTGGCCTGACACTAGTCCTCCTTTTACTGTGAGGACAATGACGCCCCAGTGGCCCCACACCGCCAACCACACCAGACAAAGAACACAGTGGCATGCAGCATCCCAGGCTGCCTGTACCTCAGGCAGGTGCGATCTTTGAAGTGGACATGCTCACTTAGCCCACCTTGACGACTTGGAATAGCTCGACAAGATAAGCAAGAAACGGAACGAGCGAGCCATTGTGCCTACCTGCCGAGCCTGCCTCCCTGCCATGTGCAGCCCGTCCTCTCTCATCCCACCCTCGAGCCACCCGAGCCACCTTCCAATGATCGTTCCTTCCTGAATTATCAATTTGCCCCCTTCAAAAGACAAGTGGAACCAATGTGGTGCATGGTAGCACTCATCAACGTCATCTAGCCTCTCGCCCATCCCCGAGCTTCCGTACCGTACCTGCTTCCTATATTATTGTTGTTTTCCCGTATCTTCAGTAAGGATGCCGCCCCGCCTTGTTCTCTGGGACTCTTCTTTTGACTATTTATTACCTCTCCAGTCGAGCTGAAACTGCCCTGTGGCCAAACCTGCTTATTATATCTTGTTTTCTTCACCTCCCTGCCTGTCAACAAGCTCACCAGAATATCGAGAATATTTGACACTCCGGGCTAATCCCAAATTTTATACGATTCTCGCCATCGCATATGTGGAGGATAGAAGAAGAAGCGCGCACACGCACACACATACCATACATCTACAACCATGTCCGGTGCCCAGAATTCTGACATCCGCACAGAGGCGCTCACAACGCCGGTCGATGTGGGCGAGTATCTTTTCACGCGGCTGCGTCAGTTCGGCGTTCGCTCCGTCCATGGTGTGCCCGGCGACTACAACCTGGTTGCCCTCGACTACATTCCCAAATGCGACCTCGAGTGGGTCGGCAGCGTCAATGAGCTCAATGCGGCCTATGCAGCCGATGGCTATGCCCGTGTCAAGGGCGTTTCTGCTCTGGTCACCACGTTTGGCGTTGGCGAGCTCTCGGCCTTAAACGGGGTGGCTGGTGCCTATGCCGAGCAAGTCCCCGTCGTCCACATCGTCGGATGTCCCTCCACCATTGCACAGCGTCACGGCATGCTGCTGCACCACACTCTCGGCAATGGAGATTTCAATGTGTTTGCCGACATGAGCAAGCACGTCACCTGCGAGCTGTCCAAGCTGGTGAACCCGAGCGAAATCGCCGACCAGATTGACCATACCCTGCAGCAATGTTGGCTCTACAGCCGGCCCGTCTACATTATGCTACCCACCGACATGGTCCAGAAGAAGATTGAGGGCGACCGCCTGCGCACTCCGATCCGCCTCGAGGACCATGTCAACGACCCGGAGAGTGAGGACTATGTTGTCGACGTGGTGTTGAAATACTTGCACGCCGCCAAGGACCCTGTTGTCCTTGTCGACGCGTGTGCCATTCGCCACCGTGTGCTCGACGAGGTCCATGAACTCATCGAAAAGACCAAAATGCCTGTGTTTGTCGCGCCAATGGGCAAGGGCGCCGTCAACGAGGAGCACCCAACATATGGCGGTGTGTACGCCGGCATCAGCTCCCATGCCGACGTCAGCAAGCGCGTTGAGGGCTCTGATCTTATTCTGGCAATTGGCTCCCTCAAGAGCGACTTCAATACCTCTGGGTTCTCCTACCGAACCTCTCAGCTTCGGACGATCGATTTCCACAGCACGTACACTGCAGTGCGTTATTCGCACTATCCAGGCGTGGGCATGCGTGGTGTCCTTCGCAAGGTGATTGATCGTGTCGACCTAAACCAGCTTCATGTCCAGCCCATTGAACACAAGCAAGCGATCCCGGAGAAGCCCGATGCATCTGGTACCATCACTCAGTCCTGGTTCTGGCCGAGGATCAGCAGTTTTCTCAGGGAGAACGATGTCATTGTCACCGAGACTGGTACTGCCAATTTTGGAATTTGGGATACAGTGTATCCCAAGGGAGTTACTGCCCTCAGTCGTACGTACATCCTACATTGTCTTTCTTCTTTTTTCTTCGCTAACACTTAGCACAGAGGTGCTCTGGGGAAGTATCGGGTGGTCTGTCGGTGCTGCTCAGGGCGCGGCCCTCGCAGTAAAGGATATGGGTGCCAGTCGCCGCACAATCTTGTTTGTCGGCGATGGCTCTTTCCAGCTGGGTGCTCAGGAGTTGAGTACCATGATCCGGAGTGGACTTAATCCGATCATGTAAGCCAAGCTTCTTCTTATCTTCCCTACCTTGAACTTGTGTGGTTAGGCTAACAAGCGCACGCTTGCTACCAGCTTTTTGATTTGCAACGATGGATTCACCATTGAGAGATTCATTCACGGCATGGATGCTGATTACAATGACATTTCTGCGTGGAAATTCAAGGATCTGGTGACTGTGTTTGGCGGCACCGAACAAAGGACTGCCAAGTTCCAGGTCAAGTCCGTCACCGAGCTGGATAGACTTCTAACTGATAAGGACTTTGCCGCCGCAAAACGGTTGCAGTTTGTCGAACTCTACATGCCCAAAGAGGATGCACCGAGATCTCTTGTCTTGACAGCAGAAGCCAGCGCAAAGACAAACTCGAAGACCGCCGAGTAGGCACTATGTAAGGATCAGCTTCGAAAGGGTGATGAGTTGATATATGTTTGTCTCGTTTCTCGCAACAGGTATTGGGATATACTTGTGGTCATTTAAAATTTGACTTGTTGTAACTGGAGTTTTATTTTAGTTTGTTTTTGGTGTGTGTGTCTGTGTGTGTTTCTATGGCCAAAGAATAAATAAGGTTGTTCTTTGTATTTCCACGGGATAACAAGACTAAATAATGGAGTAACAAGGTAGCGACGGCAACTCGTTTCCGTATATTTTCCCGGAATTTTCTACGTACTGCTACCCAGATTTTATCGTATTCAAACCGTGCTGTAAACGGCTTCATATGATATTCTTGTATATGACGATGGTATCACGTGATAATAATGTGATCTATTGTCACTGATCTGCCAACTAGTAGTAATACCCCATATTAAGAGACACTATGTAGTGCCATTTTTCCCACCCCCAACCTCACATCCCGTCTAAACATTCGTATCAATCCCACACAGCATACGACGTACTCAACTCTTGTCTTAATCTCAAAGCTGAACGCACAACTACTACGTCGTACATAATCCCGCACTTTGCCTTCAGGGCTCGGCTCCTTTAATCTCAACACAAAATAATGTCAGAATCGGCGAAAAGAAAGAGTCCGCTTGACGCAGTCCCTAACGCGAAAAGAAAGAAGGTTGGCTAGATATGAAGACTTGAGAGACGGTCGTCTTCTCGCCCTGGTGGTCTACACCCGAATACTCACTCACAGTAATTGCAGGGCGGTAACAATGGCAAATGGGCGACTCCGCACCAGAAGGTCAAGGTTCTCCACGTAGACCGTGGCAACGTCGAGCCTGGCGATGTCGGTATCTGGGTTACATGCGCCCGAGGGATGGAAGGCCGGGCAGCCCGTGAGATGATGGATCTGTTCGACAAGGTATGAATAACCCACAAAAGGATCCCGTCGATGTCCAAAGAGTGCACCCGCGTGCCCTCTATCTATTTCACATGGGCTAACCATCTGTCTGCGTCCTTTGTTTCTTCCGGGGCTCTCCGACCATAGTATGCCAAGAAAATGTACGGAATCTCGATCCCAGGTGAGGTCGATGATGATCCCGGCGATGATTCTGTCGCTGCGGGTGATGGGGATGCTTCAAACAGTGATGGCGCCACAGCACCTGTGGTAGACACGATCGAAGACCTCGTCCAGAAAGAGATTGCATTGTTGAAGGCGCCTTCGAAGAACAGGAGCAGTCATTTCACACAGATTCGCCTCAATGTCGAGTGTCTTTTGTTCTCGAAAACGGCGCCGCCCATTGATCCAGTTGCGATGGCCCACCAAATAAGCCTCGATGTGAAGCAGGACGCCGAGACGGCCGCGGTTGTCATGAACGGGGTCTCCGATGGCACCGGACTTGCCCCTCCGGTGGCACGTTCCTTCCGGTATTTGAATCGACTGACACCCATTGCGGCTAGTGGGCGAGCCACCGAAAAAGGGGTCCGAGATGTGGCACTTAAGGTTTTGTCGCCGTGGTTCACTCTGGCTGCACGGCCGTCTCCATCTCCTGACGGAATCATCAATGGTGAAGAGACCCTTGGAATAGCCGATGCCACGCCTGAGAAACATGAGGGCTTGGTTCAAGAAAAGCCCGCCCACACAGTGCGTTTGCCTTCCTTTCTCTCATTGTTCCTCCCCTCCTATAACTTTCGGTGTTTTGACGCTTTCATTTCTTCCACTCTTACAATAGTTTGCAATCCGTCCATCCTTCCGCCACCATCACGAGCTCGAACGCCGAAATGTGATAGATATGGTTGCAGGCCTTATCAACCAAAAGCATCACAAGGTCGAACTTGTGAACCCAGACAAAGTCATATTAATCGAGATATTCCGGGTAACGTTATATTGCAGCCCATTCATATTGACTCAATGTAATGAAGCCACTAATACTGACCATGTCAATGCAAGTATACCTGTGGTATGAGTGTCGTGGACGGGGACTGGAACGACCTACGAAAATACAATTTATCGGAGCTTTCCAACGTCCAGCTCAAAGACAAAAGCAAAACAGGCTCCGCCAAATGCAACAATTGAGGTGTCCTAGAACACATGGGCTGACAATATAAAATGCACCGGCTCTGCTGGTGTGGAAGATGGAGGATGGTGAGATGCCGATATACAACACTAGAGGTAGGGAGGATACGGTACAGAAGGCCACCTGGACACATGAGCTTGGCTTTGTTGTCTGACATGCTTGCTTGTGAGATAAAGGGCAGCCTAGAAGCGAGCTGCTTTTTTTTATATATATAATAGCTGCCCGAGCTGCCATACTTGTCCATCTTGTTAATCTTGTTAATCTTGCACTGGCCATAACGAAATTGGTGCAAGACCGAGCTCTCTGGGATATTGCCCATTATTAATGCCATGTGCATCATGCAAGTTAAGTAGTGTTCAGATAAAAACGGAACACAAGAAATGAATACTCGCAGGTCGGTCTTTCACCTACCATGCGACCAAAATTTGCTTATAGGAAAACTACTGGGGCCGAGGTAGTATATGGAGTAGAATGACTTTTCGTATTTTCTTCATTTTCGCTTTCTCTCCTGTTCACCAAGCCGTTGTTTCAACCGTCGCATTTAATAAATGCCTTCTTTGATTAAACCCTTCTGGCCTTTATTTTATTTTATTTTATTTCTTTTTTATACTTATATATATCTCTCTCTCTAATTTATATCATAAAACCACAATGACAACGCCCTCCTTACTAGCAAGTAAAATAAGTAAAGGTGAATTATAATAGTCCATCATCCCCATAGAGGTTCGAGAGTATCTACTCTCCACAGAGAATTTGCCATTGCGAAGCACGTTTTGCCAAACAACTTCCAATATGGAAATTTTACGGTGACAGTGGGTGCAACATCGAGTAGATGATGAACGCAGGCTCACACAGACACGCTAGGGGCCAACGGCGAGGCGCCGAAAATCCATGCTAGTCGCATCCGCAGTGGGACACCCCATGGCGCTAAGCCCTATTGTGATAAATTTGACGAGCCGCAGGCGGGCTGCAACCTAACCTGTCCAGACAGTTGGCACATCCTGCCACTACTTGTCACGTCGTCTGTCGTGCGGGACCACAGAACGAAGAGAGGGAAGAGAGGGACTCTACGTCGTACATGGTGTGTGTCGTACGCCGAGCTTATGGAAAAGCTAAAATACGACACATTGACTTCATTTCTTCCGTAGCCGGTATACTTCACCAGGCTCATCCTGCCTCGGCTTGGAATGATTGTGCCTCCGTGAAGTACTTATGAGGACAATAGTGCCACGGTGGACGGGCAAGACGGGCTAGATGGGAATAAGCCTGAGAAGAATATGGCACGGCATCGAAGGTGATTCCGTCCACCCCCGGAACCTTATCCCTTCTTCTCTTTTCTATCCAACATGGGCGACGTGGGAGTATTTGGATCTGCACACCCATCTGCGTTTCTCTGTCCCCGGCAGAGGGTAGAGTGAGAAAGCTTTGTTATCCTTTCGAAGCTGCCATGATGTCACTCGCTTGAGCTTCAATTTGGTATCTCGCTAAAAGCCAACCAATCACAGCTGGGCTGTCTCGCTTGCCCCTGCCCATCTCACCAGCACACCTGCCCAAAACAGTATATTGGCCTGCAAACACCATGCATTGGATGATTCCGAGCTGCCCTTTACTCCGTATTGATTTTGTCCCCATGTCCCCGTCCTTTTCCTTCTTCAGTGATTATTGCTTGAATAAGTTCCTGCATTCTTAGCAGGAAGTAATTTGCACGTGGATCTTTCCGGGTTCTCTGTATGTCGTATGCAATTGCAATATGCTCAATATAACACTGCTGTATGGTAACGGGACTTCGTTACGGGAGTGAAGATTTTGCTACCTAGACTTTGTTGCCTTACCTGCCTGTTTCATGGCACCAGAACGAAGCAATAATTACACAGTATGTTTACTTACTCTTTGCCTACCCTACAACCCTTAAGCTTGAGGATCGCAGCTGCCATTAAAACAGGATACGTCTGTGCCTTCCTTTGTCTCCTCCGGCTTTCCTCTCCCCACTGGGCCTACTCTCCGCTCCCCCTACCCTGTCGAGCCTGTCTCTCGGCAGGCATCGGGCATGATACTCCAAACGGCGACAGTAGCCCGTCCTGGACCACACCCCATCCGTCCCTCGCTACCTGTAACACCCCATTCGCCAGGACGGCTTCCATTCAGCCTCCGCCCGCGCCGCATCTCGCAATGGGCGAGCTTTTGTAACGCCAGATGCCTGCACACCCACACGCCTGGTATCATAAACCCAGCACACACGGCGCAAGCAACGGAACATCCTGTCAAAGCACACGACACTGGATGGCACACACATTGGCACCCTCGACACCGTTGCTTCTCGCATCCTGACAACCTCTGCGCCCATCCCCCATTCTCCATTCTCCATTCTTAGTGACCCCTGTCTTTGTCTGGCTACGTCAATATTGCTTCTCTCGCTTGAGCCCGTCCATTTCCGCCTGTTGCTTCTTCTTCTTCTCCCCCTCCCCCACCCCCCCGCGGGCGCCGCAATTTTTTTTTTGGACCATCTCGCTTGTTGTTCGCTTCGTGCTGCTAGTAAGTGGCTTTCCTCATTGTCTCGCTACCCAAGAAGATTGGCCGTTACAGGGCTCGGCGTGGCCTCTCACCTGCGAGCCGGCCGTCCAAGTCCAAGTCTACATAAACACAGCGTGCCAGGACACAGGCAAACACAAAAGCCATTTCTCTAAAGTCCTAAGACTGCCATATCCAGGCCTGCCATCGGATCGTACCGACACAGAGTATAGCTGGGCTGAACTTGCGGGATGAGAAAGTCAAGCTCCATACGGATTATCACAGAAAGCCACATGGGAAACAGAACAAATAGAACGCCACTCCTTCTTAACAAACACACTTGCATATCCCACCCCTGCAATTACCTTGCCTATCTTAGGCCGGCGGCCCAGGTACCTTTCACAGTCACATACGACGTCCTTTGGCATACTCCTTTTTTCTTTTCCTTCCCTTTCGGGGGGGGGGGGGGGGGCGGGGGGGGGGGGGGGGGGGCGGGGGGGGGGGGGGGGGGGGGGGGGGGGGGGGGGGGGGG